>WWNC01000052.1:55000-57500 GCA_011125475.1 Melanerpes aurifrons | reverse complement strand
CCCCAGTTCCCACCCCGCCCATTTTGGCACACTACAATTCGATTCTACGACAATTTATGCCCCCTTCTAAAACCTAACTCCCACAGACGAAGCCCTACGGAATACTAACGACATTTCTGCACACCCTCAAACCCTCTATAACATACCTGCACCTCCCAGTCAACCCAAAGAGCCCCCCGTACCCATGCCCCCCAATCCAAAGCCGGCTCCCACCTTGTCCCTTTTGGCACACTACAATACGATTCTACGACACTTCATAACACCCCAAAAATCCTGAGAGAGCCAGACAATGCCCTACGGAATACTAACGACACTTCTGCACACCCTCAAACCCTTTTTAACCTGCCTGGACCTCCCAGTAAGCCTCTAGAGCCCCCCGTACTCATGAACCCCCCCTACAAAACCCAATTCCCACCTTGTCCCTTTTGGCACACTACAATTCAATTCTACGACCCTTCAGAACTCCCCCAAAACCCTGACACTCCCAGACGATGCCCTACAGAATACTAACAACGCTTCTGCACACCCTCAAACCCATTTTAACGTGCCTGGACCTCCCAGTCAGCTCCCAGAGCCCACCGTACACATGACCCCCCCCGCCAAATCCAGTTCCCACCTCGTCCCATTTGGCACACTACACTTTGATTCTACGACCTTTCACGACACCCCCAAAACACTGACAGCCCCAGATGAAGCCCTACGGAATACTAACGACACTTCTGCACACCCTCAAACTCTTTTTAACCTGCCTGCACCTCCCTGTCACACCCCAGAGCCAATCGAATACATGCCCCCCCCCACCAAACCCAGTTCCCAGCTCATCCCTTTTGCACACTACAATTTCATTCTACGACCCTTCACGACCCCACAAAAACCCTGAGAGACCCAGACAATGCCCTACGGAATACTAACGACACCTCTGCACTCCCTCAAACACTTTCTAGCCTGCCTGGACCTCCAAGACAGCCCCCAGAGCTCCCCGTACCCATGCCCCCCACCCCAAAACCCAGTTCCCAGCTCGTCCCTTTTGCACACTACAATTTGATTCTACGACCCTTCACGACATCACAAAAACCCTGAGAGAGCGAGACAATTCCCTACGGAATACTAACGACACTTCTGCACACCCTCAAACCCTTTTTAACCTGCCTGGACCTCCCAGTGAGCCCCTAGAGCCCCCCGTACCTATGACCCCTCCCCAAAACCAGCTCCCACCTTGTCCCTTTTGGCACACTACAATTCGATTCTATGACCCTTCAGAACTCCCCCAAAACCCTGACACCCCCAGACGAAGCCCTACAGAATACTTACAACGCTTCTGCACTCCCTCAAACCCTCTTTAACCTGCCTGGACCTCCCAGTCAGCCCCTAGACCTCCCCGTACCCATGCCCCCACCCCAAAACCCAGTTCCCATCTCGTCCCTTTTGGCACACTACACTTAGATTCTACGACCCTTCATGACCTCCCCAAAACCCGGACACCCTCAGACAAAGCCCTATGGAATAATAAGAACACGTCTGCACTCCCTCAAACGCTTTCTTGCACGCCTGGACCTCCCATTCAGCTCCCAGAGCCCACCGTACCCATGCCCACCACCCCAAAACCCAGTTCCCAGCTCGTCCCTTTTGCACACTACAATTTGATTCTACGACCCTTCACAACCCCCCAAAAACCCTGAGAGAGCCAGACAATGCCCTACGGAATACTAACGACACTTCTGCACACCCTCAAACTCTTTTTAACCTGCCTGCACCTCCCAGTCAGCCCCTAGAGCCCCCCGTACTCATGACCCCCCCCTGCAAAACCCAATTCCCACCTTGTCCCTTTTGGCACAATTCAATTGAATTCTACGACCCTTCAGAACTCCCCCCAAAACCCTGACACCCCCAGACGATGCCCTACAGAATACAAACAACGCTTCTGCACACCCTCAAACCCTTTTTAACCTGCCTATACCTCCCTGTCACACCCCAGAGCCAACCGAATACATAACCCCCCCCGCAAACCCAGTTCCCAGCACATCCGTTTTGCACAGTACAATTTGATTCTACGACGCTTCACAACTCCCCAAAAACCCTGAGATACCCAGACAATGCCCTACGGAATACTAACGACACTTCTGCACGCCCTCAAACTCTTTTTAACCTGCCTACACCTCCCTGTCACACCCCAAATCCAACCAAATACGTGCCCCCCCCCCCCAAACCCAGTTCCCAGCTCATCCCTTTTGCACACTACAATTTGATTCTACGACAACCCAAAAACCCTGAGAGAGCCAGACAATGCCCTACAGAATACTAACGACTCTTCTGCACACCCTCAAACCCTTTTTAACCTGCCTTTACCTCCCAGACAGGCCCCCAAGCCAACCGAATGCATGCCCCTCCCTCACCAAACCCAGTTCCGAGCTCATCCCTTTAGCACACTACAATTTGATTCTACGACCCATCGCGACCATCCAGAAACCCTGAAGAGACCCAGAGAATGCCCTACGGAATA
>WWNC01000052.1:30000-52500 GCA_011125475.1 Melanerpes aurifrons | reverse complement strand
ACCCCCAGACGATGCCCTACAGAATACTTACAACGCTTCTGCACACCCTCAAACCCTTTTTAACCTGCCTGGACCTCCCAGTCAGCTCCCAGAGGCCACGGTACCCATGCCACCCCGCAAAACAAGCTCCCACCTCGTCCCATTTGGCACACAAAAATTTGATTCTACAACCCTTCACGACACCCTCAAAACACTGACAGCCCCAGATGAAGCCCTACGGAATACTAATGACACCTCTGCACTCCCTCAAACACTTTCTAGCCTGCCTGGACCTCCCAGTCAGCCCCCAGAGCTCTCCGTACCCATGCCCCCCACCCCAAAACCCAGTTCCCAGCTCGTCCCATTTGGCACACAAAAATTCGATTCTACAACCCTTCACGACACCCCGAAAACACTGACAGCCCCAGATGAAGCCCTACGGAATACTAACGACACTTCTGCACACCCTCAAACTCTTTTCAACCTGCCTGCACCTCCCTGTCACACCACAGAGCCAACCGAATACATGCCCCCCCACCCCACCAAACCCAGTTCCCAGCTCATCCCTTTTGCACACTACAATTTGATTCTACGACCCTTCACGACCCCACAAAAACCCTGAGACACCCAGACAATGCTCCACGGAATACTAACGACACCTCTGCACTCCCTCAAACACTTTCTAGCCTGCCTGGACCTCCCAGTCAGCCCCCAGAGCTCCCCGTACCCATGCCCCCCACCCCAAAACCCAGTTCCCAGCTCGTCCCTTTTGCACACTACACTTTGATTCTACGACCCTTCAGAACCCCAAAAACCCTGAGAGAGCCAGACAATGCCCTACGGAATACTAACGACACTTCTGCACACCCTCAAACCCTTTTTAACCTGCCTGGACCTCCCAGTAAGTCCCTAGAGCCCCCCGTACTCATGACCCCCCCCACAAAACCCAATTGCCACCTTGTTGTCCCTTTTGCCACACTACAATTTGATTCTACGACCCTTCAGAACTCCCCCAAAACCCTGACACCCCCAGACGATGCCCTACAGAATACTTACAACGCTTCTGCACACCCTCAAACCCTCTTTAACCTGCCTGGACCTCCCAGTCAGCTCCCAGAGCCCACCGTACCCATGCTCCACCCCACCAAAACAAACTCCCACCTCGTCCCATTTGGCACACAAATCTTTGATTCTACAGCCCTTCACGACACCCCCAAAACACTGACAGCCCCAGATGAAGCCCTACGGAATACTAACGACACTTCTGCACACCCTCAAACTCTTTTTAACCTGCCTGCACCTCCCTGTCACACCCCAGAGCCAATCGAATACATGCCCCCCCCCCACCAAACCCAGCTCAAAGCTCATCCCTTTTGCACACTACAATTTTATTCTACGACCCTTCACGACCCCACAAAAACCCTGAGAGACCCAGACAATGCCCTACGGAATACTAACGACACTTCTGCACACCCTCAAACACTTTCTAGCCTGCCTGGACCTCCCAGTCAGCCCCCAGAGCTCCCCGTAGCCATGCCCCCACCCCAAAACCCAATTCCCAGCTCGTCCATTTTGCACACTACAATTTGATTCTACGACCCTTCACAACCCCCCAAAAACCCTGAGAGAGCCAGACAATGCCCTACGGAATACTAACGACACTTCTGCACACCCTCAAACCCTTTTTAACCTGCCTGGACCTCCCAGTCAGCTCCCAGAGCCCCCCGTACCCATGACACACTCCTACAAAACGCAGTTCCCAGCTCGTCCCTTTTGGCACACTACAATTCGATTCTACGACCCTTCAGAACTCCCCCAAAACCCTGACACCCCCAAACGATGCACTACTGAATACTTACAACGCTTCTGCACACCCTCAAACCCTTTTTAACCTGCCTGGACCTCCCAGTCAGCTCCCAGAGCCCCCCGTACCCATGACCCCCACAAAACCCAATTCCCACCTTGTCCCTTTTGGCACACTACAATTCGATTCTACGACCCTTCAGAACTCCCCCAAAACCCTGACACCCCCAAACGATGCACTACAGAATACTAACAACGCTTCTGCACACCCTCAAAGCCTTTTTAACCTGCCTGGACCTCCCAGTCATCTCCCAGAGCCCACCGTATCCATGCCCCCCCCCAAAACAAACTCCCACCTCGTCCCATTTGGCACACAAATATTTGATTCTACAGCCCTTCACGACACCCCCAAAACACTGACAGCCCCTGATGAAGCCCTACGGAATACTAACGACACTTCTGCACACCCTCAAAGCCTTTTTAACCTGCCTGGATCTCCCAGTCAGCTCCCAGAGCCCCCGTACCCATGCCCCCACCCCAAAACCCAGTTCCCAGCTCGTCCCTTTTGCACACTACAGTTTGATTCTACGACCCTTCACAACTCCCCAGAAACCCTGAGAGAGCCAGACAATGCCCTACGGAATACTAACGACACCTCTGCACTCCCTCAAACACTTTCTAGCCTGCCTGGACCTCCCAGTCAGCCCCCAGAGCTCCCCATACCCATGCCCCCCACCCCAAAACCCAGTTCCCAGCTCGTCCCTTTTGCACACTAGAATTTGATTCTACGACCCTTCACAACACCCCAAAAAATCTGAGAGAGCCAGACAATGCCCTACGGAATACTAACGACACTTCTGCACACCCTCAAAGCCTTTTTAACCTGCCTGGACCTCCCAGTCAGCTCCCAGAGACCACCGTACCCATGCTCTACCCCACCAAAACAAACTCCCACCTCGTCCCATTTGGCACACAAATCTTTGATTCTACAGCCCTTCACGACACCCCCAAAACACTGACAGCCCCAGATGAAGCCCTACGGAATACTGACAACACTTCTGCACACCCTCAAACTCTTCTTAACCTGCCTGCACCTCCCTGTCACACCCCAGAGCCAATCCAATACATGCCCCCCCCCCACCAAACCCAGTTCCCAGCTCATCCCTTTTGCACACTACAATTTGATTCTACGACCCTTCACGACCCCACAAAAACCCTGAGAGACCCAGACAATGCTCCACGGAATACTAACGACACTTCTGCACACCCTCAAACTCTTTTTAACCTGCCTGGACCTCCCAGTCAGCCCCCAGAGCTCCCCGTACCCATGCACCCCACCCCAAAACCCAATTCCCAGCTCGTCCATTTTGCACACTACAATTTGATCCTACGACCCTTCACAACCCCCCAAAAACCCTGAGAGAGCCAGACAATGCCCTACGGAATACTAACGACACTTCTGCACACCCTCAAACCCTTTTTAACCTGCCTGGACCTCCCAGTCAGCCCCCAGAGGTCCCCGTACCCATGACCCCCCCCTACAAAATCCAATTCCCACCTTGTCTCTTTTGGCACACTACAATTCGATTCTACGACCCTTCAGAACTCCCCCAAAACCCTGACACCCCCAGACGATGCCCTACAGAATACTTACAACGCTTCTGCACACCCTCAAACCCTTTTTAACCTGCCTGGACCTCCCAGTCAGCTCCCAGAGCCCCCCGTACCCATGCTCCCCCCCACCAAAACAAACTCCCACCTCGTCCCATTTGGCACACAAAAATTTGATTCTACAGCCCTTCACGACACCCCCAAAACACTGACAGCCCCAGATGAAGCCCTACGGAATACTAACGACACTTCTGCACACCCTCAAACTCTTTTTAACCAGCCTGCACCTCCCTGTCACACCCCAGAGCCAATCCAATACATGCCCCCCCCCCCACCAAACCCAGTTCCCAGCTCATCCCTTTTGCACACTACAATTTGATTCTACGACCCTTCACGACATCACAAAAACCCTGAGAGACCCAGACAATGCCCTACGGAATACTAACGAAACCTCTGCACTCCCTCAAACACTTTCTAGCCTGCCTGGACCTCCCAGTCAGCCCCCAGAGCTCCCCGTACCCATGCCCCCACCCCAAAACCCAGTTCCCAGCTCGTCCCTTTTGCACACTACAATTTGATTCTACGACCCTTCACAACCCCCCAAAAACCCTGAGAGAGCCAGACAATGCCCTACGGAATACTAACGACACTTCTGCACACCCTCAAACCCTTTTTAAACTGCCTGGACCTCCCAGTAAGCCCCTAGAGGCCAACATACTCATGACCCCCCCCTACAAAACCCAATTCCCACCTTGTCCCTTTTGGCACACTACAATTCGATTCTACGACCCTTCAGAACTCCCCCAAAACCCTGACACCCCCAGACGGTGCCCTACGGAATACTTACAACGCTTCTGCACACCCTCAAACCCTTTTTAACCTTCCTGGACCTCCCAGTCAGCTCCCAGAGCCCCCCGTACCCATGCTCCCCCCCACCACAACAAACTCCCACCTCGTCCCATTTGGCACAGAAAAATTTGATTCTACAGCCCTTCACGACACCCCCAAAACACTGACAGCCCCAGATGAAGCCCTACGGAATACTAACGACACTTCTGCACACCCTCAAACCCTTTTTAACCTGCCTGGACCTTCCAGTCAGCTCCCAGAGCCCCCCGTACCCATGCCCCCCACCCCAAAACCCAGTTCCCAGCTCGTCCCTTTTGGCACACTACAATTCGATTCTACGACCCTTCAGAACTCCCCCAAAACCCTGACACCCCCAAACGATGCACTACTGAATACTAACGACACTTCTGCACACCCTCAAACCCTTTTTACTCTGCCTGGACCTCCCAGTCAGCTCCCAGAGCCCACCGTACCCATGCTCCCCCCCCCAAAACAAACTCCCACCTCGTCCCATTTGGCACACAAAAATTTGATTCTACAGCCCTTCACGACACCCCCAAAACACTGACAGCCCCAGATGAAGCCCTATGTAATACTAACAACACTTCTGTACACCCTCAAACTCTTTTTAACCTGCCTGCACCTCCCTGTCACACCCCAGAGCCAATCCAATACATGCCCCCCCCCCACCAAACCCAGCTCAAAGCTCATCCCTTTTGCACACTACAATTTCATTCTACGACCCTTCACGACCCCACAAAAACCCTGAGAGACCCAGACAATGCCCTACGGAATACTAACGACACTTCTGCACACCCTCAAACACTTTCTAGCCTGCCTGGACCTCCCAGTCAGCCCCCAGAGCTCCCCGTACCCATGCCCCCACCCCAAAACCCAATTCCCAGCTCGTCCATTTTGCACACTACAATTTGATTCTACGACCCTTCACAACCCCCCAAAAACCCTGAGAGAGCCAGACAATGCCCTACGGAATACTAACGACACTTCTGCACACCCTCAAACCCTTTTTAACCTGCCTGGACCTCCCAGTCAGCTCCCAGAGCCCCCCGTACCCATGACACACTCCTACAAAACCCAGTTCCCAGATTGTCCCTTTTGGCACACTACAATTCGATTCTACGACCCTTCAGAACTCCCCCAAAACCCTGACACCCCCAAACGATGCACTACTGAATACTTACAACGCTTCTGCACACCCTCAAACCCTTTTTAACCTGCCTGGACCTCCCAGTCAGCTCCCAGAGCCCCCCGTACCCATGACCCCCCACTAAAAAACCCAATTCCCAGCTTGTCCCTTTTGGCCCACTACAATTCGATTCTACGACCCTTCAGAACTCCCCCAAAACCCTGACACCCCCAGACGATGCACTACAGAATACTTACAACGCTTCTGCACACCCTCAAACCCTTTTTAACCTGCCTGGACCTCCCAGTCAGCTCCCAGAGCCCCCGTACCCATGCTCCCCCAAAACAAACTCCCACCTCGTCCCATTTGGCACACAAATATTTGATTCTACAACCCTTCACGACACCCCCAAAACACTGACAGCCCCAGATGAAGCCCTACGGAATACTAACGACACTTCTGCACACCCTCAAACTCTTTTTAACCTGCCTGCACCTCCCTGTCACACCCCAGAGCCAATCCAATACATGCCCCCACTAAACCCAGTTCCCAGCTCGTCCCTTTTGCACACTACAATTTGATTCTACGACCCTTCACGACCCCACAAAAACCCTGAGAGACCCAGACAATGCCCTACGGAATACTAACGACACTTCAGCACACCCTCAAACTCTTTTTAACCTGCCTGGACCTCCCAGTCAGCCCCCAGAGCTCCCCGTACCCATGCCCCCACCCCAAAACCCAGTTCCCAGCTCGTCCATTTTGCACACTACAATTTGATTCTACGACCCTTCACAACCCCCCAAAAACCCTGAGAGAGCCAGACAATGCCCTACGGAATACTAACGACACTTCTGCACACCCTCAAAGCCTTTTTAACCTGCCTGGACCTCCCAGTCATCTCCCAGAGCCCCCCGTACCCATGCCCCCCACCCCAAAACCCAGTTCCCAGCTCGTCCCTTTTGCACACTACAATTTGATTCTACGACCCTGCACAACCCCCCAGAAACCCTGAGAGAGCCAGACAATGCCCTACGGAATACTAACGACACCTCTGCACTCAAACACTTTCTAGCCTGCCTGGACCTCCCAGTCAGCCCCCAGAGCTCCCCATACCCATGCCCCCACCCCAAAACCCAGTTCCCATCTCATCCCTTTTGCACACTACAATTTGATTCTACGACCCTTCACAACACCCCAAAAAATCTGAGAGAGCCAGACAATGCCCTACGGAATACTAACGACACTTCTGCACACCCTCAAAGCCTTTTTAACCTGCCTGGACCTCCCAGTCAGCTCCCAGAGCCCACCGTACCCATGCTCCACCCCACCAAAACAAACTCCCACCTCGTCCCATTTGGCACACAAATCTTTGATTCTACAGCCCTTCACGACACCCCCAAAACACTGACAGCCCCAGATGAAGCCCTACGGAATACTGACAACACTTCTGCACACCCTCAAACTCTTCTTAACCTGCCTGCACCTCCCTGTCACACCCCAGAGCCAATCCAATACATGCCCCCCCCCCACCAAACCCAGTAGCCAGCTCATCCCTTTTGCACACTACAATTTGATTCTACGACCCTTCACGACCCCACAAAAACCCTGAGAGACCCAGACAATGCTCCACGGAATACTAACGACACTTCTGCACACCCTCAAACTCTTTTTAACCTGCCTGGACCTCCCAGTCAGCCCCCAGAGCTCCCCGTACCCATGCCCCCACCCCAAAACCCAGTTCCCAGCTCGTCCATTTTGCACACTACAATTTGATTCTACGACCCTTCACAACCCCCCAAAAACCCTGAGAGAGCCAGACAATGCCCTACGGAATACTAACGACACTTCTGCACACCCTCAAACCCTTTTTAACCTGCCTGGACCTCCCAGTCATCTCCCAGAGCCCCCCGTACCCATGACCCCCCCCCACAAAACCCAATTCCCACCTTGTCTCTTTTGGCACACTGCAATTCGATTCTACGACCCTTCAGAACTCCCCCAAAACCCTGACACCCCCAGACGATGCACTACAGAATACTTACAACGCTTCTGCACACCCTCAAACCCTTTTTAACCTGCCTGGACCTCCCAGTGAGCTCCCAGAGCCCCCCGTACCCATGCTCCCCCCCACCAAACCCAGTTCCCAGCTCATCCCTTTTGCACACTACAATTTGATTCTACGACCCTTCACGACATCACAAAAACCCTGAGAGACCCAGACAATGCCCTACGGAATACTAACGAAACCTCTGCACTCCCTCAAACACTTTCTAGCCTGCCTGGACCTCCCAGTCAGCCCCAGAGCTCCCGTACCCATGCCCCCACCCCAAAACCCAGTTCCCAGCTCGTCCCTTTTGCACACTACAATTTGATTCTACGACCCTTCACAACCCCCCAAAAACCCTGAGAGAGCCAGACAATGCCCTACGGAATAATAACGACACTTCTGCACATCCTCAAACCCTTTTTAACCTGCCTGGACCTCCCAGTCAGCTCCCAGAGACCCCGTACCCATGCCCCCCACCCCAAAACCCAGTTCCCATCTCGTCCCTTTTGGCACACTACAATTCGATTCTACGACCTTTCAGAACTCCCCCAAAACCCTGACACCCCCAAACGATGCACTACTGAATACTAATGACACTTCTGCACACCCTCAAACCCTTTTTAACCTGCCTGGACCTCCCAGTTAGCTCCCAGAGCCCCCCGTACCCATGCTCCCCCCCCCCAAAACAAACTCCCACCTTGTCCCATTTGGCACACAAAAATTTGATTCTACAGCCCTTCACGACACCCCCAAAACACTGACAGCCCCAGATAAAGCCCTACGGAATACTAACGACACTTCTGCACACCCTCAAACTCTTTTTAACCTGCCTGCACCTCCCTGTCACACCCCAGAGCCAATCGAATACATGCCCCCCCCCCCACCAAACCCAGTTCCCAGCTCATCCCTTTTGCACACTACAATTTGATTCTACGACCCTTCACAACCCCCCAAAAACCCTGAGAGAGCCAGACAATGCCCTACGGAATACTAACGACACTTCTGCACACCCTCAAACCCTTTTTAACCTGCCTGGACCTCCCAGTCATCTCCCAGAGCCCCCCGTACCCATGACCCCCCCCTACAAAACCCAATTCCCACCTTGTCCCTTTTGGCACACTACAATTCGATTCTACGACCCTTCAGAACTCCCCCAAAACCCTGACACCCCCAGACGATGCACTACAGAATACTTACAACGCTTCTGCACACCCTCAAACCCTTTTTAACCTGCCTGGACCTCCCAGTCAGCTCCCAGAGCCCCCCGTACCCATGCTCCCCCACACCAAAACAAACTCCCACCTCGTCCCATTTGGCACACAAAAATTTGATTCTACAGCCCTTCACGACACCCCCAAAACACTGACAGCCCCAGATGAAGCCCTACGGAATACTAACAACACTTCTGCACACCCTCAAACTCTTTTTAACCAGCCTGCACCTCCCTGTCACACCCCAGAGCCAATCCAATACATGCCCCCCACCAAACCCAGTTCCCAGCTCATCCCTTTTGCACACTACAATTTGATTCTACGACCCTTCACGACATCACAAAAACCCTGAGAGACCCAGACAATGCCCTACGGAATACTAACGAAACCTCTGCACTCCCTCAAACACTTTCTAGCCTGCCTGGACCTCCCAGTCAGCCCCCAGAGCTCCCCGTACCCATGCCCCCCAACCCAAAACCCAGTTCCCAGCTCGTCCCTTTTGCACACTACAATTTGATTCTACGACCCTTCACAACCCCCCAAAAACCCTGAGAGAGCCAGACAATGCCCTACGGAATACTAACGACACTACTGCACACCCTCAAACCCTTTTTAACCTGCCTGGACCTCCCAGTCAGCTCCCAGAGCCCCCCGTACCCATGCCCCCCACCCCAAAACCCAGTTTCCAGCTCGTCCCTTTTGGCACACTACAATTCGATTCTACGACCTTTCAGAACTCCCCCAAAACCCTGACACCCCCAAACGATGCACTACTGAATACTAACGACACTTCTGCACACCCTCAAACCCTTTTTAACCTGCCTGGACCTCCCAGTCAGCCCCCAGAGCTCCCCGTACCCATGCCCCCCAAAACCCAATTCCCAGCTCGTCCATTTTGCACACTACAATTTGATTCTACGACCCTTCACAACCCCACAAAAACCCTGAGAGAGCCAGACAATGCCCTGCGGAATACTAACGACACTTCTGCACACCCTCAAACTCTTTTTAACCTGCCTGGAACTCCCAGTCATCTCCCAGAGCCCCCCGTACCCATGACACCCTCCTACAAAACCCAATTCCCACCTTGTCCCTTTTGGGACACTACAATTCGATTCTACGACCCTTCAGAACTCCCCCAAAACCCTGACACCCCCAAACGATGCACTACTGAATACTTACAACGCTTCTGCACACCCTCAAACCCTTTTTAACCTGCCTGGACCTCCCAGTCAGCTCCCAGAGCCCCCCGTACCCATGCCCGACACCCCAAAACCCAGTTCTCAGCTCGTCCCTTTTGCACACTACAATTTGATTCTACGACCCTTCACAACCCCCCAAAAACCCTGAGAGAGCCAGACAATGCCCTACGGAATACTAACGACACTTCTGCACACCCTCAAACCCTTTTTTAACCTGCCTGCACCTCCCTGTCACACCCCAGAGCCAATCGAATACATGCCCCTCACCCCAAAACCCAGTTCCCAGCTCGTCCATTTTGCACACTACAATTTGATTCTACGACCCTTCACGACCCCCCAAAAACCCTGAGAGAGCCAGACAATGCCCTACGGAATACTAACGACACTTCTGCACACCCTCAAACCCTTTTTAACCTGCCTGGACCTCCCAGTCAGCCCCCAGAGCTCCCCGTACCCATGACCCCCACCCCAAAACCCAGTTCCCAGCTCGTCCCTTTTGCACACTACAATTTGATTCTACGACCCTTCACAACCCCCCAAAAACCCTGAGAGAGCCAGACAATGCCCTACGGAATACTAACGACACTTCTGCACACCCTCAAAGCCTTTTCAACCTGCCTGGACCTCCCAGTCAGCTCCCAGAGCCCCATTACCCATGCCCCCACCCCAAAACCCAGTTCCCAGCTCGTCCCTTTTGGCACACTACAATTCGATTCTACGACCCTTCAGAACTCCCCAAAACCCTGACACCCCAAACGATGCACTACTGAATCTAACGCTTCTGCACACCCTCAAAGCCTTTTTAACCTGCCTGGACCTCCCAGTCAGCTCCCAGAGCCCCCCGTACACATGACCCCCCCCCACAAAACCCAATTCCCACCTTGTCCCTTTTGGCACACTACAATTCGATTCTATGACCCTTCAGAACTCCCCCAAAACCCTGACACCTCCAGACGATGCCCTACAGAATACTTACAACGCTTCTGCACACCCTCAAACCCTTTTTAACCTGCCTGGACCTCCCAGTCAGCTCCCAGAGCCCCCCGTACCCATGCTCCCCCCCACCAAAACAAACTCCCACCTCGTCCCATTTGGCACACAAAAATTTGATTCTACAGCCCTTCACGACACCCCCAAAACACTGACAGCCCCAGATGAAGCCCTACGGAATACTAACGACACTTCTGCACACCCTCAAACTCTTTTTAACCTGCCTGCACCTCCCTGTCACACCCCAGAGCCAATCCAATACATGCCCCCCACCAAACCCAGTTCCCAGCTCATCCCTTTTGCACACTACAATTTGATTCTACGACCCTTCACGACCCCACAAAAACCCTGAGAGACCCAGACAATGCCCTACGGAATACTAACGAAACCTCTGCACTCCCTCAAACACTTTCTAGCCTGCCTGGACCTCCCAGTCAGCCCCCAGAGCTCCCCGATACCCATGCCCCCCACCCCAAAACCCAGTTCCCAGCTCGTCCCTTTTGCACACTACAATTTGATTCTACGACCCTTCACAACCCCCCAAAAACCCTGAGAGAGCCAGACAATGCCCTACGGAATACTAACGACACTTCTGCAGACCCTCAAACTCTTTTTACCCTGCCTGGACCTCCCAGTCAGCTCCCAGAGCCCCCCGTACCCATGCCCCCACCCCAAAACCCAGTTCCCAGCTCGTCCCTTTTGGCACACTACAATTCGATTCTACGACCCTTCAGAACTCCCCCAAAACCCTGACACCCCCAAACGATGCACTACTGAATACTTACAACGCTTCTGCACACCCTCAAACCCTTTTTAACCTGCCTGGACCTCCCAGTCAGCTCCCAGAGCCCACCGTACCCATAACCCCCCCCCACAAAACCCAATTCCCACCTTGTCCCTTTTGGCACACTACAATTCGATTCTACGACCCTTCAGAACTCCCCCAAAACCCTGACACCCCCAGACGATGCCCTACAGAATACTTACAACGCTTCTGCACACCCTCAAACCCTTTTTAACCTGCCTGGACCTCCCAGTCATTGCCCAGAGCCCCCCGTACCCATGACCCCCCACTAAAAAACCCAATTCCCACCTTGTCCCTTTTGGCACACTACAATTCGATTCTGCGACCCTTCAGAACTCCCCCAAAACCCTGACACCCCCAGACGATGCCCTACAGAATACTTACAACGCTTCTGCACACGCTCAAACCCTTTTTAACCTGCCTGGACCTCCCAGTCAGCTCCCAGAGCCCCCCGTAACCATGCTCCCCCCCACCAAAACAAACTCCCACCTCGTCCCATTTGGCACACAAATATTTGATTCTACAGCCCTTCACGACACCCCAAAACACTGACAGCCCCAGATGAAGCCCTACGAATACTAACGACATTCTGCACACCCTCAAACTCTTTTAACCTGCCTGCACCTCCCTGTCACACCCCAGAGCCAATCGAATACATGCCCCCCCCCCACCAAACCCAGCTCAAAGCTCATCCCTTTTGCACACTACAATTTCATTCTATGACCCTTAACGACCCCACAAAAACCCTGAGAGACCCAGACAATGCCCTACGGAATACTAACGAAACCTCTGCACTCCCTCAAACACTTTCTAGCCTGCCTGGACCTCCCAGTCAGCCCCCAGAGCTCCCCGTACCCATGCCCCCCACCCCAAAACCCAATTCCCAGCTCGTCCATTTTGCACACTACAATTTGATTCTACGACCCTTCACAACCCCCTAAAACCCTGAGAGAGCCAGACAATGCCCTACGGAATACTAACGACACTTCTGCACACCCTCAAAGCCTTTTCAACCTGCCTGGACCTCCCAGTCAGCTCCCAGAGCCCCCCGTACACATGACCCCCCCCCACAAAACCCAATTCCCACCTTGTCCCTTTTGGCACACTACAATTCGATTCTATGACCCTTCAGAACTCCCCCAAAACCCTGACACCTCCAGACGATGCCCTACAGAATACTTACAACGCTTCTGCACACGCTCAAACCCTTTTTAACCTGCCTGGACCTCCCAGTCAGGTCCCAGAGCCCGCCAACCCATGCTCCCCCCGCCAAAACAAACTCCCACCTCGTCCCATTTGGCACACAAATATTTGATTCTACAGCCCTTCACGACACCCCCAAAACACTGACAGCCCCAGATGAAGCCCTACGGAATACTAACGACACTTCTGCACACCCTCAAACTCTTTTTAACCTGCCTGCACCTCCCTGTCACACCCCAGAGCCAATCCAATACATGCCCCCCCCCCACCAAACCCAGTTCCCAGCTCATCCCTTTTGCACACTACAATTTGATTCTACGACCCTTCACGACCCCCCAAAAACCCTGAGAGACCCAGACAATGCCCTACGGAATACTAACGAAACCTCTGCACTCCCTCAAACACTTTCTAGCCTGCCTGGACCTCCCAGTCAGCCCCCAGAGCTCCCCGTACCCATGCCCCCACCCCAAAACCCAGTTCCCAGCTCGTCCCTTTTGCACACTACAATTTGATTCTACGACCCTTCACAACCCCCCCAAAACCCTGAGAGAGCCAGACAATGCCCTACGGAATACTAACGACACTTCTGCAGACCCTCAAACCCTTTTTACCCTGCCTGGACCTCCCAGTCAGCTCCCAGAGCCCCCGCCCCATGCCCCCCACCCCAAAACCCAGTTCCCAGCTCGTCCCTTTTGGCACACTACAATTCGATTCTACGACCCTTCAGAACTCCCCCAAAACCCTGACACCCCCAAACGATGCACTACTGAATACTTACAACGCTTCTGCACACCCTCAAACCCTTTTTAACCTGCCTGGACCTCCCAGTCAGCTCCCAGAGCCCCCCGTACCCATGACCCCCCCCCACAAAACCCAATTCCCACCTTGTCCCTTTTGGCACACTACAATTCGATTCTACGACCCTTCAGAACTCCCCAAAACCCTGACACCCCCAGACGATGCCCTACAGAATACTTACAACGCTTCTGCACACCCTCAAACCCTTTTTAACCTGCCTGGACCTCCCAGTCATTGCCCAGAGCCCCCCGTACCCATGACCCCCACTAAAAACCCAATTCCCACCTTGTCCCTTTTGGCACACTACAATTTGATTCTGCGACCCTTCAGAACTCCCCAAAACCCTGACACCCCAGACGATGCCCTACAGAATACTTACAACGCTTCTGCACACCCTCAAACCCTTTTAACCTGCCTGGACCTCCCAGTCAGCTCCCAGAGCCCCCCCCCAACCATGCTCCCCCACCAAAACAAACTCCCACCTCGTCCCATTTGGCACACAAATATTTGATTCTACAGCCCTTCACGACACCCCAAAACACTGACAGCCCCAGATGAAGCCCTACGGAATACTAACGACATTCTGCACACCCTCAAACTCTTTTAACCTGCCTGCACCTCCCTGTCACACCCCAGAGCCAATCGAATACATGCCCCCCACCAAACCCAGCTCAAAGCTCATCCCTTTTGCACACTACAATTTCATTCTATGACCCTTAACGACCCCAAAAACCCTGAGAGACCCAGACAATGCCCTACGGAATACTAACGAAACCTCTGCACTCCCTCAAACACTTTCTAGCCTGCCTGGACCTCCCAGTCAGCCCCCAGAGCTCCCCGTACCCATGCCCCCACCCCAAAACCCAATTCCCAGCTCGTCCATTTTGCACACTACAATTTGATTCTACGACCCTTCACAACCCCCTAAAACCCTGAGAGAGCCAGACAATGCCCTACGGAATACTAACGACACTTCTGCACACCCTCAAACACTTTTTAACCTGCCTGGACCTCCCAGTCAGCTCCCAGAGCCCCCCGTACCCATGCCCCCCACCCCAAAACCCAGTTCCCAGCTCGTCCCTATTGCACACTATAATTTGATTCTACGACCTTTCACAACCCCCCAAAATCCCTGACAGCCCCAGATGAAGCCCTACGGAATACTAACGACACTTCTGCACACCCTCAAAGCCTTTTTAACCTGCCTGGACCTCCCAGTCAGCTCCCAGAGCCCCCATACACATGCCCCCCAAAACAAACTCCCACCTCGTCCCATTTGGCACACAAATATTTGATTCTACAGCCCTTCACGACACCCCCAAAACACTGACAGCCCTAGATGAAGCCCTATGGAATACTAACGACACTTCTGAACACCCTCAAACACTTTTAACCTGCCTGCACCTCCCTGTCACCCCCAGAGCCAATCGAATACATGCCCCCAAACCCAGCTCCCAGCTCCTCCCTTTTTGCACACTACAATTTGATTCTACGACCCTTCACAACCCCCAAAACCTTGAGAGAGCCAGACAATGCCCTACGGAATACTAACGACACTTCTGCACACCCTCAAACCCTTTTTAACCTGCCTGGACCTCCCAGTCAGCCCCCAGAGCTGCCCGTACCCATGTCCCCCACCCCAAAACCCAGTTCCCAGCTCATCCCTTTTGCACACTACAATTTGATTCTACGACCCTTCACAACCCCCCAAAAACCCTGAGAGAGCCAGACAATGCCCTACGGAATACTAACGACACTTCTGCACACCCTCAAACCCTTTTTAACCTGCCTGGACCTCCCAGTAAGCCCCTAGAGCGCCCCGTACTCATGACCCCCCCTCCAAAACCCAATTCCCACCTCGTCCCTTTTGGCACACACAATTTGATTCTACGACCCTTTAGAACTCCCCAAAACCCTGACACCCCAGACGATGCTCTACCGAATACTAACAACGCTTCTGCACACCCTCAAACCCTTTTTAACCTGCCTGGACCTCCCAGTCAGCCCCAGATCTCCCCGTACCCATGCCCCCACCCCAAAACCCAGTTCCCAGCTCGTCCCTTTTGCACACTACAATTTGATTCTACGACCCTTCACAACCCCCCAAAAACTCTGAGAGAGCCAGACAATGCCCTACGGAATACTAACGACACTTCTGCACACCCTCAAAGCCTTTTTAACCTGCCTGGACCTCCCAGTCAGCTCCCAGAGCCCCCCGTACCCATGACCCCCCCCTACAAAACCCAATTCCCACCTTGTCCCTTTTGGCACACTACAATTCATTCTACAACCCTTCAGAACTCCCCAGAAACCCTGACACGCCCAGACGATGCCCTACAGAATACTCACAACTTCTGCACACCCTCAAACCCTTTTTAACCTGCCTGGACCTCCCAGTCAGCTCCCAGAGCCCCCGTATCCATGCCCCCCAAAACAAACTCCCACCTCGTCCCATTTGGCACACAAATATTTGATTCTACAACCCTTCACGACACCCCCAAAACACTGACAGCCCCAGATGAAGCCCTACGGAATACTAACGACACTTCTGCACACCCTCAAACTCTTTTTAACCTGCCTGCACCTCCCTGTCACACCCCAGAGCCAATCGAATACATGCCCCCCAAACCCAGCTCCCAGCTCATCCCTTTTGCACACTACAATTTGATTCTACGACCCTTCACGACCCCAAAAACCCTGAGAGACCAGACAATGCCCTACGGAATACTAACGAAACTTCTCTGCACACCCTCAAACACTTTCTAGCCTGCCTGGACCTCCCAGTCAGCCCCAGAGCTCCCCCATGTACCCATGCCCCCCACCCCAAAACCCAGTTCCCAGCTCGTCCCTTTTGCACACTACAATTCGATTCCAGGACCCTTCACAACCCCCGAAAGACCCTGAGAGAGCCAGACAATGCCCTACGGAATACTAACGACACTTCTGCACACCCTCAAACCCTTTTTAACCTGCCTGGACCTCCCAGTCATCTCCCAGAGCCCCCGTACCCATGACCCCCCCCTACAAAACCCAATTCCCACCTTGTCCCTTTTGGCACACTACAATTCGATTCTACGACCCTTCAGAACTCCCCCAAAACCCTGACACCCCCAGACGATGCACTACAGAATACTTACAACGCTTTTGCACACCCTCAAAACCTTTTTAACCTGCCTGGACCTCCCAGTCAGCTCCCAGAGCCCCCCGTACCCATGCCCCCCCCCAAAACAAACTCCCACCTCGTCCCATTTGGCACACAAATATTTGATTCTACAACCCTTCACGACACCCCCAAAACACTGACAGCCCCAGATGAAGCCCTACGGAATACTAACGACACTTCTGCACACCCTCAAACTCTTTTTAACCTGCCTGCACCTCCCTGTCACACCCCAGAGCCAATCCAATACATGCCCCCCCCAAAACCCAGTTCCCAGCTCATCCCTTTTGCACACTACAATTTGATTCTACGACCCTTCACGACCCCACAAAAACCCTGAGAGACCCAGACAATGCCCTACGGAATACTAACGAAACCTCTGCACTCCCTCAAACACTTTCTAGCCTGCCTGGACCTCCCAGTCAGCCCCCAGAGCTCCCCGTACCCATGCCCCCACCCCAAAACCCAGTTCCCAGCTCGTCCCTTTTGCACACTACAATTTGATTCTACGACCCTTCACAACCCCCCAAAACCCCTGAGAGAGCCAGACAATGCCCTACGGAATACTAACGACACTTCTGCACACCCTCAAACTCTTTTTACCCTGCCTGGACCTCCCAGTCAGCTCCCAGAGCCCCCCGTACCCATGCCCCCCACCCCAAAACCCAGTTCCCAGCTCGTCCCTTTTGGCACACTACAATTCGATTCTACGACCCTTCAGAACTCCCCCAAAACCCTGACACCCCCAAACGATGCACTACTGAATACTTACAACACTTCTGCACACCCTCAAACCCTTTTTAACCTGCCTGGACCTCCCAGTCAGCTCCCAGAGCCCACCGTACCCATAACCCCCCCCCACAAAACCCAATTCCCACCTTGTCCCTTTTGGCACACTACAATTCGATTCTACGACCCTTCAGAACTCCCCCAAAACCCTGACACCCCCAGACGATGCCCTACAGAATACTTACAACGCTTCTGCACCCCCTCAAACCCTTTTTAACCTGCCTGGACCTCCCAGTCATTGCCCAGAGCCCCCGTACCCATGACCCCCACTAAAAACCCAATTCCCACCTTGTCCCTTTTGGCACACTACAATTTGATTCTACGACCCTTCAGAACTCCCCCAAAACCCTGACACCCCCAGACGATGCCCTACAGAATACTTACAACGCTTCTGCACACCCTCAAACCCTTTTTAACCTGCCTGGACCTCCCAGTCAGCTCCCAGAGCCCCCCGTAACCATGCTCCCCCCCACCAAAACAAACTCCCACCTCGTCCCATTTGGCACACAAATATTTGATTCTACAGCCCTTCACGACACCCCCAAAACACTGACAGCCCCAGATGAAGCCCTACGGAATACTAACGACACTTCTGCACACCCTCAAACTCTTTTTAACCTGCCTGCACCTCCCTGTCACACCCCAGAGCCAATCGAATACATGCCCCCCCCCCACCAAACCCAGCTCAAAGCTCATCCCTTTTGCACACTACAATTTCATTCTACGACCCTTCACGACCCCACAAAAACCCTGAGAGACCCAGACAATGCCCTACGGAATACTAACGAAACCTCTGCACTCCCTCAAACACTTTCTAGCCTGCCTGGACCTCCCAGTCAGCCCCCAGAGCTCCCCTCGTACCCATGCCCCCACCCCAAAACCCAATTCCCAGCTCGTCCATTTTGCACACTACAATTTGATTCTACGACCCTTCACAACCCCCTAAAACCCTGAGAGAGCCAGACAATGCCCTACGGAATACTAACGACACTTCTGCACACCCTCAAAGCCTTTTCAACCTGCCTGGACCTCCCAGTCAGCTCCCAGAGCCCCCGTACCATGACCCCCACAAAACCCAATTCCCACCTTGTCCCTTTTGGCACACTACAATTCGATTCTATGACCCTTCAGAACTCCCCCAAAACCCTGACACCTCCAGACGATGCCCTACAGAATACTTACAACGCTTCTGCACACGCTCAAACCCTTTTTAACCTGCCTGGACCTCCCAGTCAGGTCCCAGAGCCCCCCGTACCCATGCTCCCCCCCACCAAAACAAACTCCCACCTCGTCCCATTTGGCACACAAATATTTGATTCTACAGCCCTTCACGACACCCCCAAAACACTGACAGCCCCAGATGAAGCCCTACGGAATACTAACGACACTTCTGCACACCCTCAAACTCTTTTTAACCTGCCTGCACCTCCCTGTCACACCCCAGAGCCAATCCAATACATGCCCCCCACCAAACCCAGTTCCCAGCTCATCCCTTTTGCACACTACAATTTGATTCTACGACCCTTCACGACCCCACAAAAACCCTGAGAGACCAGACAATGCCCTACGGAATACTAACGACACCTCTGCACTCCCTCAAACACTTTCTAGCCTGCCTGGACCTCCCAGTCAGCCCCCAGAGCTCCCATTACCCATGCCCCCACCCCAAAACCCAGTTCCCAGCTCGTCCCTTTTGCACACTACAATTTGATTCTACGACCCTTCACAACCCCCAAAACCCTGAGAGAGCCAGACAATGCCCTACGGAATACTAACGACACTTCTGCAGACCCTCAAACTCTTTTTACCTGCCTGGACCTCCCAGTCAGCTCCCAGAGCCCCGTACCCATGCCCCCCACCCCAAAACCCAGTTCCCAGCTCGTCCCTTTTGGCACACTACAATTCGATTCTACGACCCTTCAGAACTCCCCCAAAACCCTGACACCCCCAAACGATGCACTACTGAATACTTACAACGCTTCTGCACACCCTCAAACCCTTTTAACCTGCCTGGACCTCCCAGTCAGCTCCCAGAGCCCACCATGTACCCATAACCCCCCACAAAACCCAATTCCCACCTTGTCCTTTTGGCACACTACAATTCGATTCTACGACCCTTCAGAACTCCCCAAAACCCTGACACCCCCAGACGATGCCCTACAGAATACTTACAACGCTTCTGCACACCCTCAAACCCTTTTTAACCTGCCTGGACCTCCCAGTCATTGCCCAGAGCCCCCGTACCCATGACCCCCACTAAAAACCCAATTCCCACCTTGTCCCTTTGGCACACTACAATTCGATTCTGCGACCCTTCAGAACTCCCCAAAACCCTGACACCCCAGACGATGCCCTACAGAATACTTACAACGCTTCTGCACACGCTCAAACCCTTTTTAACCTGCCTGGACCTCCCAGTCAGCTCCCAGAGCCCCCCGTAACCATGCTCCCCCCCACCAAAACAAACTCCCACCTCGTCCCATTTGGCACACAAATATTTGATTCTACAGCCCTTCACGACACCCCCAAAACACTGACAGCCCCAGATGAAGCCCTACGGAATACTAACGACATTCTGCACACCCTCAAACTCTTTTTAACCTGCCTGCACCTCCCTGTCACACCCCAGAGCCAATCGAATACATGCCCCCCCCGCACCAAACCCAGCTCAAAGCTCATCCCTTTTGCACACTACAATTTCATTCTATGACCCTTAACGACCCCACAAAAACCCTGAGAGACCCAGACAATGCCCTACGGAATACTAACGAAACCTCTGCACTCCCTCAAACACTTTCTAGCCTGCCTGGACCTCCCAGTCAGCCCCCAGAGCTCCCCGTACCCATGCCCCCCACCCCAAAACCCAATTCCCAGCTCGTCCATTTTGCACACTACAATTTGATTCTACGACCCTTCACAACCCCCCAAAAACCCTGAGAGAGCCAGACAATGCCCTACGGAATACTAACGACACTTCTGCACACCCTCAAACACTTTTAACCTGCCTGGACCTCCCAGTCAGCTCCCAGAGCCCCATTACCCATGCCCCCACCCCAAAACCCAGTTCCCAGCTCTGTCCCTTTTGCACACTATAATTTGATTCTACGACCTTTCACAACCCCCAAAATCCCTGACAGCCCCAGATGAAGCCCTACGGAATACTAACGACACTTCTGCACACCCTCAAAGCCTTTTTAACCTGCCTGGACCTCCCAGTCAGCTCCCAGAGCCCCCATACCCATGCCCCCCAAAACAAACTCCCGCCTCGTCCCATTTGGCACACAAATATTTGATTCTACAGCCCTTCACGACACCCCTAAAACACTGACAGCCCTAGATGAAGCCCTATGGAATACTAACGACACTTCTGAACACCCTCAAACACTTTTTAACCTGCCTGCACCTCCCTGTCACCCCCAGAGCCAATCGAATACATGCCCCCCCCCCCAAACCCAGCTCCCAGCTCCTCCCTTTTGCACACTACAATTTGATTCTACGACCCTTCACAACCCCCCAAAAACCTTGAGAGAGCCAGACAATGCCCTACGGAATACTAACGACACTTCTGCACACCCTCAAACCCTTTTTAACCTGCCTGGACCTCCCAGTCAGCCCCCAGAGCTGCCCGTACCCATGTCCCCCACCCCAAAACCCAGTTCCCAGCTCATCCCTTTTGCACACTACAATTTGATTCTACGACCCTTCACAACCCCCCAAAAACCCTGAGAGAGCCAGACAATGCCCTACGGAATACTAACGACACTTCTGCACACCCTCAAACCCTTTTTAACCTGCCTGGACCTCCCAGTAAGCCCCTAGAGCGCCCCGTACTCATGACCCCCCCTACAAAACCCAATTCCCTCCTCGTCCCTTTTGGCACAATTCAATTCAATTCTACGACCCTTTAGAACTCCCCCAAAACCCTGACACCCCCAGACGATGCTCTACCGAATACTAACAACGCTTCTGCACACCCTCAAACCCTTTTTAACCTGCCTGGACCTCCCAGTCAGCCCCCAGATCTCCCCGTACCCATGCCCCCCACCCCAAAACCCAGTTCCCAGCTCGTCCCTTTTGCACAATACAATTTGATTCTACGACCCTTCGCAACGCCCCAAAAACTCTGAGAGAGCCAGACAATGCCCTACGGAATACTAACGACACTTCTGCACACCCTCAAAGCCTTTTTAACCTTCCTGGACCTCCCAGTCAGCTCCCAGAGCCCCCCGTACCCATGACCCCCCCCTACAAAACCCAATTCCCACCTTGTCCCTTTCGGCACAATTCAATTCAATTCTACAACCCTTCAGAACTCCCCCGAAACCCTGACACGCCCAGACGATGCCCTACAGAATACTCACAACGCTTCTGCACACCCTCAAACCCTTTTTAACCTGCCTGGACCTCCCAGTCAGCTCCCAGAGCCCACCGTATCCATGCCCCCCCCCCAAAACAAACTCCCACCTCGTCCCATTTGGCACACAAATATTTGATTCTACAACCTTCACGACACCCCAAAACACTGACAGCCCCAGATGAAGCCCTACGGAATACTAACGACACTTCTGCACACCCTCAAACTCTTTTTAACCTGCCTGCACCTCCCTGTCACACCCCAGAGCCAATCGAATACATGCCCCCCCCAAACCCAGCTCCCAGCTCATCCCTTTTGCACACTACAATTTGATTCTACGACCCTTCACGACCCCACAAAAACCCTGAGAGACCCAGACAATGCCCTACGGAATACTAACGAAACCTCTGCACACCCTCAAACACTTTCTAGCCTGCCTGGACCTCCCAGTCAGCCCCCAGAGCTCCCCGTACCCATGCCCCCCACCCCAAAACCCAGTTCCCAGCTCGTCCCTTTTGCACACTACAATTCGATTCCAGGACCCTTCAC
>WWNC01000052.1:0-22500 GCA_011125475.1 Melanerpes aurifrons | reverse complement strand
TTCTACGACCCTTCACGACCCCCCAAAAACCCTGAGAGACCCAGACAATGCCCTACGGAATACTAACGACACTTCTGCACACCCTCAAACTCTTTTTAACCTGCCTGGACCTCCCAGTCAGCTCCCAGAGCTCCCCGTACCCATGCCCCCACCCCAAAACCCAGTTCCCAGCTCGTCCATTTTGCACACTACAATTTGATTCTACGACCCTTCACAACCCCCCAAAAACCCTGAGAGAGCCAGACAATGCCCTACGGAATACTAACGACACTTCTGCACACCCTCAAACCCTTTTTAACCTGCCTGGACCTCCCAGTCAGCTCCCAGAGCCCCCGTACCCATGCCCCCCACCCCAAAACCCAGTTCCCAGCTCGTCCCTTTTGGCACACTACAATTCGATTCTACGACCCTTCAGAACTCCCCCAAAACCCTGACACCCCCAACGATGCCCTACTCAATACTAACGACACTTCTGCACACCCTCAAACCCTTTTTAACCTGCCTGGACCTCCCAGTCAGCTCCCAGAGCCCCCCGTACCCATGCCCCCCCCCAAAACAAACTCCCACCTCGTCCCATTTGGCACACAAATATTTGATTCTACAGCCCTTCACGACACCCCCAAAACACTGACAGCCCCAGATGAAGCCCTACGGAATACTAACGACACTTCTGCACACCCTCAAACCCTTTTTAACCTGCCTGGACCTCCCAGTCAGCCCCCAGAGCCCCCGTACCCATGACCCCCCCCTACAAAACCCAATTCCCACCTTGTCCCTTTTGGCACACTACAATTCGATTCTACGACCCTTCAGAACTCCCCCAAAACCCTGACACCCCCAGACGATGCACTACTGAATACTAACGACACTTCTGCACACCCTCAAACCCTTTTTAACCTGCCTGGACCTCCCAGTCAGCTCCCAGAGCCCCATACCCATGCTCCCCCAAAACAAACTCCCACCTCGTCCCATTTGGCACACAAATATTTGATTCTACAGCCCTTCACGACACCCCCAAAACACTGACAGCCCCAGATGAAGCCCTACGGAATACTAACGACACTTCTGCACACCCTCAAACTCTTTTTAACCTGCCTGCACCTCCCTGTCACACCCCAGAGCCAATCGAATACATGCCCCCCTCCCCAACAAACCCAGTTCCCAGCTCATCCCTTTTGCACACTACAATTTGATTCTACGACCCTTCACGACCCCACAAAAACCCTGAGAGACCCAGACAATGCCCTACGGAATACTAACGACACTTCTGCACACCCTCAAACCCTTTTTAACCTGCCTGGACCTCCCAGTCAGCCCCAGAGCTCCCCGTACCCATGCCCCCCACCCCAAAACCCAGTTCCCAGCTCGTCCATTTTGCACACTACAATTTGATTCTACGACCCTTCACAACCCCACAAAAACCCTGAGAGAGCCAGACAATGCCCTACGGAATACTAACGACACTTCTGCACACCCTCAAACCCTTTTTAACCTGCCTGGACCTCCCAGTCATCTCCCAGAGCCCCCCGTACCCATGCCCCCCCCCAAAACCCAGTTCCCAGCTCGTCCCTTTTGGCACACTACAATTCGATTCTACGACCCTTCAGAACTCCCCCAAAACCCTGACACCCCCAGATGATGCACTACTGAATACTTACAACGCTTCTGCACACCCTCAAACCCTTTTTAACCTGCCTGGACCTCCCAGTCAGCTCCCAGAGCCCCCCGTACCCATGACCCCCCCCCACAAAACCCAATTCCCACCTTCTCCCTTTTGGCACACTACAATTCGATTCTACGACCCTTCAGAACTCCCCAAAACCCTGACACCCCAGACGATGCCCTACAGAATACTAAACACTTCTGCACACCCTCAAACCCTTTTTAACCTGCCTGGACCTCCCAGTCAGCTCCCAGAGCCCCCCTTACCCATGCTCCCCCCCTCCAAAACAAACTCCCACCTCGTCCCATTTGGCACACAAATATTTGATTCTACAGCCCTTCACGACACCCCCAAAACACTGACAGCCCCAGATGAAGCCCTACGGAATACTAACGACACTTCTGCACACCCTCAAACTCTTTTTAACCTGCCTGCACCTCCCAGTCACACCCCAGAGCCAATCGAATACATGCCCCCACCAAACCCAGCTCAAAGCTCATCCCTTTTGCACACTACAATTTCATTCTACGACCCTTCACGACCCCACAAAAACCCTGAGAGACCCAGACAATGCCCTACGGAATACTAACGACACTTCTGCACACCCTCAAACTCTTTTTAACCTGCCTGGACCTCCCAGTCAGCCCCCAGAGCTCCCCGTACCCATGCCCCCCACCCCAAAACCCAGTTCCCAGCTCGTCCCTTTTGCACACTACAATTTGATTCCACGACCCTTCACAACCCCCCAAAAACCCTGAGAGACCCAGACAATGCCCTACGGAATACTAACGACACTTCTGCACACCCTCAAACCCTTTTTAACCTGCCTGGACCTCCCAGTCAGCTCCCAGAGCCCCCCGTACCCATGCCCCCCACCCCAAAACCCAGTTCCCAGCTCGTCCCTTTTGCACACTGCAATTTGATTCTACGAGCCTTCACGACCCCCCAAAAACCCTGAGAGAGCCAGACAATGCCCTACGGAATACTAACGACACTTCTGCACACCCTCAAACCCTTTTTAACCTGCCTGGACCTCCCAGTCAGCCCCAAAGCCCCCATTCCCATGACCCCCCCAAAACCCAATTCCCACCTTGTCCCTTTTGGCACACTACAATTCGATTCTACGACCCTTCAGAACTCCCCCAAAACCCTGACACCCCGAAACGATGCACTACTGAATACTAACGACACTTCTGCACACCCTCAAACCCTTTTTAACCTGCCTGGACCTCCCAGTCAGCTCCCAGAGCCCCCCGTACCCATGCTCCCCCCCCCCAAAACAAACTCCCACCTCGTCCCATTTGGCACACAAATATTTGATTCTACAGCCCTTCACGACACCCCCAAAACACTGACAGCCCCAGATAAAGCCCTACGGAATACTAACGACACTTCTGCACACCCTCAAACTCTTTTTAACCTGCCTGCACCTCCCTGTCACACCCCAGAGCCAATCCAATACATGCCCCCCTCCCCAACAAACCCAGTTCCCAGCTCATCCCTTTTGCACACTACAATTTGATTCTACGACCCTTCACGACCCCACAAAAACCCTGAGAGACCCAGACAATGCCCTACGGAATACTAACGACACTTCTGCACACCCTCAAACTCTTTTTAACCTGCCTGGACCTCCCAGTCAGCCCCCAGAGCTCCCCGTACCCATGCCCCCACCCCAAAACCCAGTTCCCAGCTCGTCCCTTTTGCACACTACAATTTGATTCTACGACCCTTCACAACCCCCCAAAAACCCTGAGAGAGCCAGACAATGCCCTACGGAATACTAACGACACTTCTGCACACCCTCAAACCCTTTTTAACCTGCCTGGACCTCCCAGTCATCTCCCAGAGCCCCCCGTACCCATGCCCCCCACCCCAAAACCCAGTTCCCAGCTCGTCCCTTTTGGCACACTACAATTCGATTCTACGACCCTTCAGAACTCCCCCAAAACCCTGACACCCCAAACGATGCCCTACAGAATACTTACAACACTTCTGCACACCCTCAAACCCTTTTTAACCTGCCTGGACCTCCCAGTCAGCTCCCAGAGCCCCCCGTACCCATGACCCCCCCCCACAAAACCCAATTCCCACCTTGTCCCTTTTGGCACACTACAATTCGATTCTACGACCCTTCAGAACTCCCCCAAAACCCTGACACCCCCAGACGATGCCCTACAGAATACTTACAACGCTTCTGCACACCCTCAAACCCTTTTTAAACCTGCCTGGACCTCCCAGTCAGCTCCCAGAGCCCCCCGTACCCATGCTCCCCCCCACCAAAACAAACTCCCACCTCGTCCCATTTGGCACACAAATATTTGATTCTACAGCCCTTCACGACACCCCCAAAACACTGACAGCCCCAGATGAAGCCCTACGGAATACTAACGACACTTCTGCACACCCTCAAACTCTTTTTAACCTGCCTGCACCTCCCTGTCACACCCCAGAGCCAATCGAATACATGCCCCCCCACCAAACCCAGCTCCCAGCTCATCCCTTTTGCACACTACAATTTGATTCTACGACCCTTCACGACCCCAAAAACCCTGAGAGACCCAGACAATGCCCTACGGAATACTAACGACACTTCTGCACACCCTCAAACTCTTTTTAACCTGCCTGGACCTCCCAGTCAGCCCCAGAGCTCCCCGTACCCATGCCCCCACCCCAAAACCCAGTTCCCAGCTCGTCCCTTTTGCACACTACAATTTGATTCCACGACCCTTCACAACCCCCCAAAAACCCTGAGAGACCAGACAATGCCCTACGGAATACTAACGACACTTCTGCACACCCTCAAACCCTTTTTAACCTGCCTGGACCTCCCAGTCAGCTCCCAGAGCCCCCGTACCCATGCCCCCACCCCAAAACCCAGTTCCCAGCTCGTCCCTTTTGCACACTGCAATTTGATTCTACGACCCTTCACACCCCCAAAACCCTGAGAGAGCCAGACAATGCCCTACGGAATACTAACGACACTTCTGCACACCCTCAAACCTTTTAACCTGCCTGGACCTCCCAGTCAGCTCCCAGAGCCCCCAATACCCATGACCCCCCCTACAAAACCCAATCCCACCTTGTCCCTTTTGGCACACTACAATTTGATTCTACAACCCTTCAGAACCCCCAAAACCCTGACAGCCCCAGACAATGCCCTACGGAATACTAACGACACTTCTGCACACCCTCAAACCCTTTTTAACCTGCCTGGACCTCCCAGTCAGCTCCCAGAGCCCCCCGTACCCATGCCCCCACCCCAAAACCCAGTTCCCAGCTCGTCCCTTTTGCACACTACAATTTGATTCTACGACCCTTCAGAACTCCCCCAAAACCCTGACACCCCCAGACGATGCACTACTGAATACTTACAACGCTTCTGCACACCCTCAAACCTTTTTAACCTGCCTGGACCTCCCAGTCAACTCCCAGAGCCCCCGTACCCATGACCCCCCACAAAACCCAATTCCCACCTTGTCCCTTTTGGCACACTACAATTCGATTCTACGACCCTTCAGAACTCCCCAAAACCCTGACACCCCAGACGATGCCCTACAGAATACTTACAACGCTTCTGCACACCCTCAAACCCTTTTTAACCTGCCTGGACCTCCCAGTCAGCTCCCAGAGCCCCCCTACCCATGCTCCCCCCCACCAAAACAAACTCCCACCTCGTCCCATTTGGCACACAAATATTTGATTCTACAGCCCTTCACGACACCCCCAAAACACTGACAGCCCCAGATGAAGCCCTACGGAATACTAACGACACTTCTGCACACCCTCAAACTCTTTTTAACCTGCCTGCACCTCCCTGTCACACCCCAGAGCCAATCGAATACATGCCCCCCCCAAACCCAGCTCAAAGCTCATCCCTTTTGCACACTACAATTTGATTCTACGACCCTTCACGACCCCACAAAAACCCTGAGAGACCCAGACAATGCCCTACGGAATACTAACGACACTTCTGCACACCCTCAAACTCTTTTTAACCTGCCTGGACCTCCCAGTCAGCCCCCAGAGCTCCCCGTACCCATGCCCCCCACCCCAAAACCCAGTTCCCAGCTCGTCCCTTTTGCACACTACAATTTGATTCTACGACCCTTCACAACCCCCAAAAACCTGAGAGACCCAGACAATGCCCTACGGAATACTAACGACACTTCTGCACACCCTCAAACCCTTTTAACCTGCCTGGACCTCCCAGTCATCTCCCAGAGCCCCCCGTACGCATGACCCCCCCCGACAACCCAATTCCCACCTTGTCCCTTTTGGCACACTACAATTTGATTCTACGACCCTTCAGAACTCCCCCAAAACCCTGACACCCCAGACGATGCCCTACAGAATACTTACAACGCTTCTGCACACCCTCAAACCCTTTTAACCTGCCTGGACCTCCCAGTCAGCTCCCAGAGCCCCCGTACCCATGCTCCCCCCCACCAAAACAAACTCCCACCTCGTCCCATTTGGCACACAAATATTTGATTCTACAGCCCTTCACGACACCCCCAAAACACTGACAGCCCCAGATAAAGCCCTACGGAATACTAACGACACTTCTGCACACCCTCAAACTCTTTTTAACCTGCCTGCACCTCCCTGTCACACCCCAGAGCCAATCCAATACATGCCCCCCCCCAACAAACCCAGTTCCCAGCTCATCCCTTTTGCACACTACAATTTGATTCTACGACCCTTCACGACCCCACAAAAACCCTGAGAGACCCAGACAATGCCCTACGGAATACTAACGACACTTCTGCACACCCTCAAACCCTTTTTAACCTGCCTGGACCTCCCAGTCAGCTCCCAGAGCCCCCATACCCATGACCCCCCCCAAAACCCAGTTCCCAGCTCGTCCCTTTTGGCACACTACAATTTGATTCTACGACCCTTCAGAACTCCCCAAAACCCTGACACCCCCAGACAATGCCCTACTGAATACTAACAACACTTCTGCACACCCTCAAACCCTTTTTAACCTGCCTGGACCTCCCAGTCAGCTCCCAGAGCCCCCTCCCACCCCATGACCCCCCTTCAACCCCCACAAACCCAATTCCCACCTTCTCCCTTTTGGCACACTACAATTTGATTCTACGACCCTTCAGAACTCCCCAAAACCCTGACACCCCCAGACGATGCCCTACAGAATACTACAACACTTCTGCACACCCTCAAACCTTTTAACCTGCCTGGACCTCCCAGTCAGCTCCCAGAGCCCCCATGTACCCATGCCCCCCCCAAAACAAACTCCCACCTCGTCCCATTTGGCACACAAATTTTGATTCTACAGACCCTTCACGACACCCCCAAAACACTGACAGCCCCAGATGAATGCCCTACGGAATACTAACGACACTTCTGCACACCCTCAAACCCTTTTTAACCTGCCTGGACCTCCCAGTCAGCCCCCAGAGCCCCCTGCTCATGACCCCCTACAAAACCCAATTCCCACCTTGTCCCTTTTGGCACACTACAATTCGATTCTACGACCCTTCAGAACTCCCCCAAAACCCTGACACCCCCAAACGATGCACTACTGAATACTAACGACACTTCTGCACACCCTCAAACCCTTTTTAACCTGCCTGGACCTCCCAGTCAGCTCCCAGAGCCCCCTGCCCCATGCTCCCCCAAAACAAACTCCCACCTCGTCCCATTTGGCACACAAATATTTGATTCTACAGCCCTTCACGACACCCCCAAAACACTGACAGCCCCAGATAAAGCCCTACGGAATACTAACGACACTTCTGCACACCCTCAAACTCTTTTTAACCTGCCTGCACCTCCCTGTCACACCCCAGAGCCAATCGAATACATGCCCCCCCCCAACACCAAACCCAGCTCCCAGCTCATCCCTTTTGCACACTACAATTTGATTCTACGACCCTTCACGACCCCACAAAAACCCTGAGAGACCCAGACAATGCCCTACGGAATACTAACGACACTTCTGCACACCCTCAAACTCTTTTAACCTGCCTGGACCTCCCAGTCAGCCCCAGAGCTCCCCGTACCCATGCCCCCACCCCAAAACCCAGTTCCCAGCTCGTCCATTTTGCACACTACAATTTGATTCTACGACCCTTCACGACCCCCAAAACCCTGAGAGACCCAGACAATGCCCTACGGAATACTAACGACACTTCTGCACACCCTCAAACCTTTTTAACCTGCCTGGACCTCCCAGTCAGCTCCCAGAGCCCCCATACCCATGACCCCCCCCAAACCCAATTCCCACCTTGTCCCTTTTGGCACACTACAATTCGATTCTCGACCCTTCAGAACTCCCCAAAACCCTGACACCCCAGACGATGCCCTACAGAATACTTACAACGCTTCTGCACACCCTCAAACCCTTTTAACCTGCCTGGACCTCCCAGTCAGCTCCCAGACCCCCATACCCATGCTCCCCCCAAAACAAACTCCCACCTCGTCCCATTTGGCACACAAATATTTGATTCTACAGCCCTTCACGACACCCCCAAAACACTGACAGCCCCAGATGAAGCCCTACGGAATACTAACGACACTTCTGCACACCCTCAAACTCTTTTTAACCTGCCTGCACCTCCCTGTCACACGCCAGAGCCAATCGAATACATGCCCCCCCCAAAACCCAGCTCCCAGCTCATCCCTTTTGCACACTACAATTTGATTCTACGACCCTTCACGACCCCACAAAAACCCTGAGAGACCCAGACAATGCCCTACGGAATACTAACGACACTTCTGCACACCCTCAAACTCTTTTTAACCTGCCTGGACCTCCCAGTCAGCCCCCAGAGCTCCCCCTCAAACCCTACCCATGCCCCCACCCCAAAACCCAGTTCCCAGCTCGTCCCTTTTGCACACTACATTTTGATTCTACGACCCTTCACAACCCCCAAAAACCCTGAGAGACCCAGACAATGCCCTACGGAATACTAACGACACTTCTGCACACCCTCAAACCCTTTTTAACCTGCCTGGACCTCCCAGTCAGCTCCCAGAGCCCCCCGTACCCATGCCCCCCACCCCAAAACCCAGTTCCCAGCTCGTCCCTTTTGCACACTGCAATTTGATTCTACGACCCTTCACAACCCCCAAAACCCTGAGAGACCCAGACAATGCCCTACGAATACTAACGACACTTCTGCACACCCTCAAACCTTTTTAACCTGCCTGGACCTCCCAGTCAGCTCCCAGAGCCCCCAGTACCCATGACCCCCCCCAAAAAAACCCAATTCCCACCTTGTCCCTTTTGGCACACTACAATTTGATTCTACGACCCTTCAGAACTCCCCAAAACCCTGACACCCCCAGACGATGCCCTACGGAATACTAACGACACTTCTGCACACCCTCAAACCCTTTTTAACCTGCCTGGACCTCCCAGTCAGCTCCCAGAGCCCCCCGTACCCATGCACCCCACCCCAAAACCCAGTTCCCAGCTCGTCCACTTTGGCACACTACAATTCGATTCTACGACCCTTCAGAACTCCCCCAAAACCCTGACACCCCAAACGATGCACTACTGAATACTTACAACACTTCTGCACACCCTCAAACCCTTTTTACCCTGCCTGGACCTCCCAGTCAGCTCCCAGAGCCCCCCGTACCCATGACCCCCCCCCACAAAACCCAATTCCCACCTTGTCCCTTTTGGCACACTACAATTCGATTCTGCGACCCTTCAGAACTCCCCAAAACCCTGACACCCCAGACGATGCCCTACAGAATACTTACAACTTCTGCACACCCTCAAACCCTTTTTAACCTGCCTGGACCTCCCAGTCAGCTCCCAGAGCCCCCCGTACCCATGCTCCCCCACCAAAACAAACTCCCACCTCGTCCCATTTGGCACACAAAAATTTGATTCTACAGCCCTTCACGACACCCCCAAAACACTGACAGCCCCAGATGAAGCCCTACGGAATACTAACGACACTTCTGCACACCCTCAAACTCTTTTTAACCTGCCTGCACCTCCCTGTCACACCCCAGAGCCAATCGAATACATGCCCCCCACCAAACCCAGCTCCCAGCTCATCCCTTTTGCACACTACAATTTCATTCTACGACCCTTCACGACCCCACAAAAACCCTGAGAGACCCAGACAATGCCCTACGGAATACTAACGACACTTCTGCACACCCTCAAACTCTTTTTAACCTGCCTGGACCTCCCAGTCAGCCCCCAGAGCTCCCCGTACCCATGCCCCCACCCCAAAACCCAGTTCCCAGCTCGTCCCTTTTGCACACTACAATTTGATTCTACGACCCTTCACAACCCCAAAACCCTGAGAGACCCAGACAATGCCCTACGGAATACTAACGACACTTCTGCACACCCTCAAACCCTTTTTAACCTGCCTGGACCTCCCAGTCATCTCCCAGAGCCCCCCGTACCCATGACCCCCACCCCAAAACCCAATTCCCACCTTGTCCCTTTTGGCACACTACAATTTGATTCTACGACCCTTCAGAACTCCCCAAAACCCTGACACCCCAGACGATGCCCTACAGAATACTTACAACGCTTCTGCACACCCTCAAACCCTTTTAACCTGCCTGGACCTCCCAGTCATCTCCCAGAGCCCCCTGTACCCATGACCCCCCCCCACAAAACCCAATTCCCACCTTGTCCCTTTTGGCACACTACAATTCGATTCTACGACCCTTCAGAACTCCCCAAAAACCCTGACACCCCCAGACGATGCCCTACAGAATACTTACAACGCTTCTGCACACCCTCAAACCCTTTTAACCTGCCTGGACCTCCCAGTCAGCTCCCAGAGCCCCCATCGTACCCATGCTCCCCCACCAAAACAAACTCCCACCTCGTCCCATTTGGCACACAAAATTTGATTCTACAGCCCTTCACGACACCCCAAAACACTGACAGCCCCAGATGAAGCCCTACGGAATACTAACGACACTTCTGCACACCCTCAAACTCTTTTTAACCTGCCTGCACCTCCCTGTCACACCCCAGAGCCAATCGAATACATGCCCCCCCCCACCAAACCCAGCTCCCAGCTCATCCCTTTTGCACACTACAATTTGATTCTACGACCCTTCACGACCCCACAAAAACCCTGAGAGACCAGACAATGCCCTACGGAATACTAACGACACTTCTGCACACCCTCAAACTCTTTTTAACCTGCCTGGACCTCCCAGTCAGCCCCCAGAGCTCCCCGTACCCATGCCCCCGACCCCAAAACCCAATTCCCAGCTCGTCCATTTTGCACACTACAATTTGATTCTACGACCCTTCACAACCCCCAAAAACCCTGAGGGAGCCAGACAATGCCCTACGGAATACTAACGACACTTCTGCACACCCTCAAACCCTTTTTAACCTGCCTGGACCTCCCAGTCAGCTCCCAGAGCCCCCCGTACCCATGACCCCCCCCATAAAAACCCAATTCCCACCTTGTCCCTTTTGGCACACTACAATTCGATTCTACACCCTTCAGAACTCCCCAAAACCCTGACACCCCAGACGATGCCTACAGAATACTTACAACGCTTCTGCACACCCTCAAACCCTTTTTAACCTGCCTGGACCTCCCAGTCAGCTCCCAGAGCCCCCTGTACCCATGCTCCCCCCCCCCAAAACAAACTCCCACCTCGTCCCATTTGGCACACAAAATTTGATTCTACAGCCCTTCACGACACCCCCAAAACACTGACATCCCCAGATGAAGCCCTACGGAATACTAACGACACTTCTGCACACCCTCAAACTCTTTTTAACCTGCCTGGACCTCCTGTCAGCCCCAGAGCCCCGTACCCATGCCCCCCCAAAAACCCAATTCCCAGCTCATCCCTTTTGCACACTACAATTTGATTCTACGACCCTTCAGAACTCCCCAAAACCCTGACACCCCAGACAATGCCCTACAGAATACTAACAACACTTCTGCACACCCTCAAACTCTTTTAACCTGCCTGGACCTCCCAGTCAGCCCCAGAGCTCCCCGTACCCATGCCCCCCCCCAAAACCCAGTTCCCAGCTCGTCCCTTTTGCACACTACAATTTGATTCTACGACCCTTCACAACCCCCAAAACCCTGAGAGACCCCAGACAATGCCCTACGGAATACTAACGACACTTCTGCACACCCTCAAACCCTTTTTAACCTGCCTGGACCTCCCAGTCAGCTCCCAGAGCCCCCCCGTACCCATGCCCCCCACCCCAAAACCCAGTTCCCAGCTCGTCCCTTTTGGCACACTACAATTTGATTCTACGACCCTTCACAACCCCCAAAACCCTGACACCCCCAGACAATGCCCTACGGAATACTAACGACACTTCTGCACACCCTCAAACCCTTTTTAACCTGCCTGGACCTCCCAGTCAGCTCCCAGAGCCCCCCAATACCCATGACCCCCCCCCAAAACCCAGTTCCCACCTTGTCCCTTTTGCACACTACAATTTGATTCTACGACCCTTCAGAACTCCCCCAAAACCCTGACACCCCCAAACGATGCCCTACGGAATACTAACGACACTTCTGCACACCCTCAAACCCTTTTTAACCTGCCTGGACCTCCCAGTCAGCTCCCAGAGCCCCCCGTACCCATGCCCCCACCCCAAAACCCAGTTCCCAGCTCGTCCCTTTTGGCACACTAAATTTGATTCTACGACCCTTCAGAACTCCCCAAAACCCTGACACCCCCAGACGATGCCCTACAGAATACTAACGACACTTCTGCACACCCTCAAACCCTTTTAACCTGCCTGGACCTCCCAGTCAGCTCCCAGAGCCCCCCATTACCATGACCCCCACAAAACCCAATTCCCACCTTGTCCCTTTTGGCACACTACAATTTGATTCTACGACCCTTCAGAACTCCCCAAAACCCTGACACCCCAGACGATGCCCTACAGAATACTACAACACTTCTGCACACCCTCAAACCCTTTTTAACCTGCCTGGACCTCCCAGTCAGCTCCCAGAGCCCCCGTACCCATGCTCCCCCAAAACAAACTCCCACCTCGTCCCATTTGGCACACAAAATTTGATTCTACAGCCCTTCACGACACCCCCAAAACACTGACAGCCCCAGATGAAGCCCTACGGAATACTAACGACACTTCTGCACACCCTCAAACTCTTTTTAACCTGCCTGCACCTCCCTGTCACCCCCAGAGCCAATCAATACCTGCCCCCCACCAAACCCAGTTCCCAGCTCATCCCTTTTGCACACTACAATTTGATTCTACGACCCTTCACGACCCCCAAAAACCCTGAGAGCCAGACAATGCCCTACGGAATACTAACGAAACCACTTCTGCACACCCTCAAACTCTTTTAACCTGCCTGGACCTCCCAGTCAGCCCCCAGAGCTCCCATACCCATGCCCCCACCCCAAAACCCAGTTCCCAGCTCGTCCCTTTTGCACACTACAATTTGATTCTACGACCCTTCACAACCCCCCAAAAACCCTGAGAGAGCCAGACAATGCCCTACGGAATACTAACGACACTTCTGCACACCCTCAAACCCTTTTTAACCTGCCTGGACCTCCCAGTCAGCTCCCAGAGCCCCCCGTACCCATGCCCCCCCCCAAAACCCAATTCCCACCTCGTCCCTTTTGGCACACTACAATTTGATTCTACAACCCTTCAGAACTCCCCAAAACCCTGACAGCCCCAGACGATGCCCTACAGAATACTAAACACTTCTGCACACCCTCAAACCCTTTTTAACCTGCCTGGACCTCCCAGTCAGCTCCCAGAGCCCCCCGTACCCATGCCCCCCCACCAAAACAAACTCCCACCTCGTCCCATTTGGCACACAAAAATTTGATTCTACAGCCCTTCACGACACCCCCAAAACACTGACAGCCCCAGATGAAGCCCTACGGAATACTAACGACACTTCTGCACACCCTCAAACCCTTTTTAACCTGCCTGGACCTCCCAGTCAGCTCCCAGAGCCCCCCGTACCCATGCCCCCCACCCCAAAACCCAGTTCCCAGCTCGTCCCTTTTGCACACTACAATTTGATTCTACGACCCTTCACAACCCCCAAAACCCTGAGAGACCCAGACAATGCCCTACGGAATACTAACGACACTTCTGCACACCCTCAAACCCTTTTTAACCTGCCTGGACCTCCCAGTCAGCTCCCAGAGCCCCCCGTACCCATGCTCCCCCCCCCCAAAACAAACTCCCACCTCGTCCCATTTGGCACACAAAATTTGATTCTACAGCCCTTCAGACACCCCCAAAACACTGACAGCCCCAGATGAAGCCCTACGAATACTAACGACACTTCTGCACACCCTCAAACTCTTTTTAACCTGCCTGCACCTCCCTGTCACACCCCAGAGCCAATCGAATACATGCCCCCCACAAAACCCAGCTCCCAGCTCATCCCTTTTGCACACTACAATTTGATTCTACGACCCTTCACGACCCCACAAAAACCTGAGAGACCCAGACAATGCCCTACGGAATACTAACGACACTTCTGCACACCCTCAAACTCTTTTAACCTGCCTGGACCTCCCAGTCAGCCCCCAGAGCTCCCCCATTGCCCCATGCCCCCCACCCCAAAACCCAGTTCCCAGCTCGTCCCTTTTGCACACTACAATTTGATTCTACGACCCTTCACAACCCCCCAAAAACCCTGAGAGAGCCAGACAATGCCCTACGGAATACTAACGACACTTCTGCACACCCTCAAACCCTTTTTAACCTGCCTGGACCTCCCAGTCAGCTCCCAGAGCCCCCATTACCCATGACCCCCATACAAAACCCAATTCCCACCTTGTCCCTTTTGGCACACTACAATTCAGATTCTACGACCCTTCAGAACTCCCCAAAACCCTGACACCCCCAGACGATGCCCTACAGAATACTTACAACGCTTCTGCACACCCTCAAACCCTTTTAACCTGCCTGGACCTCCCAGTCAGCTCCCAGAGCCCCCCCATACCCATGCTCCCCCAAAACAAACTCCCACCTCGTCCCATTTGGCACACAAAATTTGATTCTACAGCCCTTCACGACACCCCCAAAACACTGACAGCCCCAGATGAAGCCCTACGGAATACTAACGACACTTCTGCACACCCTCAAACTCTTTTTAACCTGCCTGCACCTCCCTGTCACACCCCAGAGCCAATCAATACATGCCCCCCACCAAACCCAGCTCCCAGCTCATCCCTTTTGCACACTACAATTTGATTCTACGACCCTTCACGACCCCACAAAACCCTGAGAGACCAGACAATGCCCTACGGAATACTAACGAAACCTCTGCACTCCCTCAAACACTTTCTAGCCTGCCTGGACCTCCCAGTCAGCCCCCAGAGCTCCCCCATACCCATGCCCCCACCCCAAAACCCAGTTCCCAGCTCGTCCCTTTTGCACACTACAATTTGATTCTACGACCCTTCACAACCCCCAAAACCCTGAGAGCCAGACAATGCCCTACAGAATACTAACGACACTTCTGCACACCCTCAAACCCTTTTTAACCTGCCTGGACCTCCCAGTCAGCTCCCAGAGCCCCCGTACCCATGCCCCCCACCCCAAAACCCAGTTCCCAGCTCGTCCCTTTTGGCACACTACAATTCGATTCTACGACCCTTCAGAACTCCCCCAAAACCCTGACACCCCCAAACGATGCACTACTGAATACTTACAACGCTTCTGCACACCCTCAAACCCTTTTAACCTGCCTGGACCTCCCAGTCAGCTCCCAGAGCCCCCGTACCCATGACCCCCCCACAAAACCCAATTCCCACCTTGTCCCTTTTGGCACACTACAATTCGATTCTACGACCCTTCAGAACTCCCCAAAACCCTGACACCCCAGACGATGCCCTACAGAATACTAACACACTTCTGCACACCCTCAAACCCTTTTAACCTGCCTGGACCTCCCAGTCAGCTCCCAGAGCCCCGTACCCATGCTCCCCCAAAACAAACTCCCACCTCGTCCCATTTGGCACACAAAATTTGATTCTACAGCCCTTCACGACACCCCAAAACACTGACAGCCCCAGATGAAGCCCTACGGAATACTAACGACACTTCTGCACACCCTCAAACTCTTTTAACCTGCCTGCACCTCCCTGTCACACCCCAGAGCCAATCGAATACATGCCCCCCCCACCAAACCCAGTTCCCAGCTCATCCCTTTTGCACACTACAATTTGATTCTACGACCCTTCACGACCCCACAAAAACCCTGAGAGACCCAGACAATGCCCTACGGAATACTAACGACACTTCTGCACACCCTCAAACCCTTTTTAACCTGCCTGGACCTCCCAGTCAGCCCCCAGAGCTCCCCGTACCCATGCCCCCCACCCCAAAACCCAGTTCCCAGCTCGTCCCTTTTGCACACTACAATTTGATTCTACGACCCTTCACAACCCCCCAAAAACCCTGAGAGAGCCAGACAATGCCCTACGGAATACTAACCACACTTCTGCACACCCTCAAACCCTTTTTAACCTGCCTGGACCTCCCAGTCAGCTCCCAGAGCCCCCGTACCCATGCCCCCACCCCAAAACCCAGTTCCCAGCTCGTCCCTTTTGCACACTACAATTTGATTCTACGACCCTTCACAACCCCCCAAAAAACCTGAGAGAGACAGACAATGCCCTACGGAATACTAACGACACTTCTGCACACCCTCAAACCCTTTTTAACCTGCCTGGACCTCCCAGTCAGCTCCCAGAGCCCCCCGTACCCATGACCCCCCCCATAAAAACCCAATTCCCACCTTGTCCCTTTTGGCACACTACAATTCGATTCTACGACCCTTCAGAACTCCCCCAAAACCCTGACACCCCCAGACGATGCCCTACAGAATACTTACAACACTTCTGCACACCCTCAAACCCTTTTTAACCTGCCTGGACCTCCCAGTCAGCTCCCAGAGCCCCCGTACCCATGCTCCCCCCCACCAAAACAAACTCCCACCTCGTCCCATTTGGCACACAAAATTTGATTCTACAGCCCTTCACGACACCCCCAAAACACTGACAGCCCCAGATGAAGCCCTACGGAATACTAACGACACTTCTGCACACCCTCAAACTCTTTTTAACCTGCCTGCACCTCCCTGTCACACCCCAGAGCCAATCCAATACATGCCCCCACCAAACCAGCTCCCAGCTCATCCCTTTTGCACACTACAATTTGATTCTACGACCCTTCACGACCCCACAAAAACCCTGAGAGACCCAGACAATGCCCTACGGAATACTAACGACACTCTGCACTCCCTCAAACACTTTTAACCTGCCTGGACCTCCCAGTCAGCCCCCAGAGCTCCCGTACCCATGCCCCCCACCCCAAAACCCAGTTCCCAGCTCGTCCCTTTTGCACACTACAATTTGATTCTACGACCCTTCACAACCCCCAAAACCCTGAGAGACCAGACAATGCCCTACGGAATACTAACGACACTTCTGCACACCCTCAAACCCTTTTTAACCTGCCTGGACCTCCCAGTCAGCTCCCAGAGCCCCCTGCCCATGACCCCCCACCCCAAAACCCAATTCCCAGCTTGTCCCTTTTGGCACACTACAATTTGATTCTACGACCCTTCAGAACTCCCCAAAACCCTGACACCCCAGACGATGCCCTACGGAATACTAACAACACTTCTGCACCCTCAAACCCTTTTTAACCTGCCTGGACCTCCCAGTCAGCTCCCAGAGCCCCCCGTACCCATGACCCCCCACAAAACCCAATTCCCACCTTGTCCCTTTTGGCACACTACAATTCGATTCTACGACCCTTCAGAACTCCCCAAAACCCTGACACCCCCAGACGATGCCCTACAGAATACTTACAACGCTTCTGCACACCCTCAAACCCTTTTTAACCTGCCTGGACCTCCCAGTCAGCTCCCAGAGCCCCCCGTACCCATGCCCCCCACCCCAAAACCCAATTCCCACCTCGTCCCTTTTGGCACACTACAATTTGATTCTACGACCCTTCAGAACTCCCCCAAAACCCTGACACCCCCAGACGATGCCCTACAGAATACTAACAACGCTTCTGCACACCCTCAAACCCTTTTTAACCTGCCTGGACCTCCCAGTCAGCTCCCAGAGCCCCCCGTACCCATGCTCCCCCCCCCCAAAACAAACTCCCACCTCGTCCCATTTGGCACACAAATATTTGATTCTACAGCCCTTCACGACACCCCCAAAACACTGACAGCCCCAGATGAAGCCCTACGGAATACTAACGACACTTCTGCACACCCTCAAACTCTTTTTAACCTGCCTGCACCTCCCTGTCACACCCCAGAGCCAATCGAATACCATGCCCCCCCAAAACCCAGTTCCCAGCTCATCCCTTTTGCACACTACAATTTGATTCTACGACCCTTCACGACCCCAAAAAACCCTGAGAGACCCAGACAATGCCCTACGAATACTAACGACACTTCTGCACACCCTCAAACTCTTTTTAACCTGCCTGGACCTCCCAGTCAGCCCCAGAGCTCCCCATACCCATGCCCCCACCCCAAAACCCAGTTCCCAGCTCGTCCATTTTGCACACTACAATTTGATTCTACGACCCTTCACAACCCCCCAAAAACCCTGAGAGAGCCAGACAATGCCCTACGGAATACTAACGACACTTCTGCACACCCTCAAACCCTTTTTAACCTGCCTGGACCTCCCAGTCAGCTCCCAGAGCCCCCAATACCCATGCCCCCACCCCAAAACCCAATTCCCACCTTGTCCCTTTTGGCACACTACAATTTGATTCTACGACCCTTCAGAACTCCCCAAAACCCTGACACCCCAAACGATGCCCTACAGAATACTAACGACACTTCTGCACACCCTCAAACCCTTTTTAACCTGCCTGGACCTCCCAGTCAGCTCCCAGAGCCCCACTCCCATGCCCCCCCCCAAAACCCAGTTCCCAGCTCGTCCCATTTGGCACACTACAATTTGATTCTACGACCCTTCAGAACCCCCAAAACCCTGACAGCCCAGACAATGCCCTACGGAATACTAACGACACTTCTGCACACCCTCAAACTCTTTTTAACCTGCCTGGACCTCCCAGTCAGCTCCCAGAGCCCCCATTACCCATGCCCCCACCCCAAAACCCAGTTCCCAGCTCGTCCCTTTTGGCACACTACAATTTGATTCTACGACCCTTCAGAACTCCCCAAAACCTGAGAGACCCAGACAATGCCCTACTGAATACTAACAACACTTCTGCACACCCTCAAACCCTTTTAACCTGCCTGGACCTCCCAGTCAGCTCCCAGAGCCCCCATACCCATGACCCCCACAAAAACCCAATTCCCACCTTGTCCCTTTTGGCACACTACAATTTGATTCTACGACCCTTCAGAACTCCCCAAAACCCTGACACCCCAGACGATGCCCTACAGAATACTTACACGACACTTCTGCACACCCTCAAACCCTTTTTAACCTGCCTGGACCTCCCAGTCAGCTCCCAGAGCCCCCATACCCATGCTCCCCCAAAACAAACTCCCACCTCGTCCCATTTGGCACACAAATATTTGATTCTACAGCCCTTCACGACACCCCCAAAACACTGACAGCCCCAGATGAAGCCCTACGGAATACTAACGACACTTCTGCACACCCTCAAACTCTTTTTAACCTGCCTGCACCTCCCTGTCACACCCCAGAGCCAATCAATACCCATGCCCCCCCAAACCCAGTTCCCAGCTCATCCCTTTTGCACACTACAATTTGATTCTACGACCCTTCACGACCCCAAAAAACCCTGAGAGCCCAGACAATGCCCTACGGAATACTAACGACACCTCTGCACACCCTCAAACTCTTTTAACCTGCCTGGACCTCCCAGTCAGCCCCAGAGCTCCCCATACCCATGCCCCCACCCCAAACCCAATTCCCAGCTCGTCCCTTTTGCACACTACAATTTGATTCTACGACCCTTCACAACCCCAAAAACCCTGAGAGAGCCAGACAATGCCCTACGGAATACTAACGACACTTCTGCACACCCTCAAACCCTTTTTAACCTGCCTGGACCTCCCAGTCAGCTCCCAGAGCCCCCTGTGCCCATGACCCCCACAAAAAAACCCAATTCCCACCTTGTCCCTTTTGGCACACTACAATTTGATTCTACACCCTTCAGAACTCCCCAAAACCCTGACACCCCCAGACGATGCCCTACAGAATACTTACAACGCTTCTGCACACCTCAAACCCTTTTAACCTGCCTGGACCTCCCAGTCAGCTCCCAGAGCCCCCCACCCCACCCATGCTCCCCCCCAAAACAAACTCCCACCTCGTCCCATTTGGCACACAAAATTTGATTCTACAGCCCTTCACGACACCCCAAAACACTGACAGCCCCAGATGAAGCCCTACGGAATACTAACGACACTTCTGCACACCCTCAAACCCTTTTAACCTGCCTGGACCTCCCAGTCAAGCCCCCAGAGCCCCCATTCACCCATGACCCCCCACAAAACCCAATTCCCAGCTTGTCCCTTTTGGCACACTACAATTTGATTCTCGACCCTTCAGAACCCCCAAAAACCTGAGACCCCCAGACAATGCCCTACAGAATACTAACAACGCTTCTGCACACCCTCAAACCCTTTTTAACCTGCCTGGACCTCCCAGTCAGCTCCCAGAGCCCCATTACCCATGCCCCCCCACCCCAAAACCCAGTTCCCAGCTCTTGTCCCTTTTGGCACACTACAATTTGATTCTACGACCCTTCAGAACCCCCAAAACCCTGAGAGATCCAGACAATGCCCTACAGAATACTAACGACACTTCTGCACACCCTCAAACCCTTTTTAACCTGCCTGGACCTCCCAGTCAGCTCCCAGAGCCCCCATGCCCATGCTCCCCCAAAAACAAACTCCCACCTCGTCCCATTTGGCACACAAAAATTTGATTCTACAGCCCTTCACGACACCCCCAAAACACTGACAGCCCCAGATGAAGCCCTACGGAATACTAACGACACTTCTGCACACCCTCAAACTCTTTTTAACCTGCCTGCACCTCCCTGTCACCCCCAGAGCCAATCAATACATGCCCCCAAAACCCAGCTCCCAGCTCATCCCTTTTGCACACTACAATTTGATTCTACGACCCTTCACGACCCCACAAAACCCTGAGAGACCCAGACAATGCCCTACGGAATACTAACGACACTTCTGCACACCCTCAAACTCTTTTTAACCTGCCTGGACCTCCCAGTCAGCCCCAGAGCTCCCCCGTACCCATGCCCCCCACCCCAAAACCCAGTTCCCAGCTCGTCCCTTTTGCACACTACAATTTGATTCTACGACCCTTCACAACCCCCAAAAACCCTGAGAGAGCCAGACAATGCCCTACGAATACTAACGACACTTCTGCACACCCTCAAACCCTTTTTAACCTGCCTGGACCTCCCAGTCAGCTCCCAGAGCCCCCTTACCCATGCCCCCCCCCAAACCCAACTCCCACCTCGTCCCTTTTGCACACTACAATTTGATTCTACGACCCTTCAGAACCCCCAAAACCTGACACCCCAGACGATGCCCTACGGAATACTAACGACACTTCTGCACACCCTCAAACCCTTTTAACCTGCCTGGACCTCCCAGTCAGCTCCCAGAGCCCCCATACCCATGCCCCCCCCAAAACCCAGTTCCCAGCTCATCCCTTTTGGCACACAACAATTTGATTCTACGACCCTTCAGAACCCCAAAACCCTGACAGACCAGACAATGCCCTACGGAATACTAACGACACTTCTGCACACCCTCAAACCCTTTTTAACCTGCCTGGACCTCCCAGTCAGCTCCCAGAGCCCCCGTACCCATGCCCCCCACCCCAAACCCCAGTTCCCAGCTCGTCCCTTTTGCACACTACAATTTGATTCTACGACCCTTCAGAACTCCCCAAAACCCTGACACCCCCAGACAATGCCCTACTGAATACTAACGACACTTCTGCACCCCCTCAAACCCTTTTTAACCTGCCTGGACCTCCCAGTCAGCTCCCAGAGCCCCGTACCCATGACCCCCACAAAACCCAATTCCCACCTTGTCCCTTTGGCACACTACAATTTGATTCTACGACCCTTCAGAACTCCCCCAAAACCCTGACACCCCCAGACAATGCCCTACAGAATACTTACAACGCTTCTGCACACCCTCAAACCCTTTTTAACCTGCCTGGACCTCCCAGTCAGCTCCCAGAGCCCCCATACCCATGCTCCCCCAAAAACAAACTCCCACCTCGTCCCATTTGGCACACAAAATTTGATTCTACAGCCCTTCACGACACCCCCAAAACACTGACAGCCCCAGATGAAGCCCTACGGAATACTAACGACACTTCTGCACACCCTCAAACTCTTTTTAACCTGCCTGGACCTCCCAGTCACCCCAGAGCCCCGAATACATGCCCCCAAAACCCAGTTCCCAGCTCATCCCTTTTGCACACTACAATTTGATTCTACGACCCTTCACGACCCCACAAAACCCTGAGAGAGCCCCAGACAATGCCCTACGGAATACTAACGACACTTCTGCACACCCTCAAACTCTTTTAACCTGCCTGGACCTCCCAGTCAGCCCCCCAGAGCTCCCCGTACCCATGCCCCCACCCCAAAACCAATTCCCAGCTCGTCCATTTTGCACACTACAATTTGATTCTACGACCCTTCACAACCCCAAAAACCCTGAGAGAGCCAGACAATGCCCTACAGAATACTAACCCTGCACACCCTCAAACCCTTTTTAACCTGCCTGGACCTCCCAGTCAGCTCCCAGAGCCCCATTAACCCCCCCCCAAACCCACCCAGTTCCCAGCTCGTCCCTTTT